>JAVTVJ010002150.1:0-21745 GCA_034509425.1 Eopsaltria australis
TGTTGGAGGTTGGATTTAGTTTTTTTTCCACAAGAATTTTTCTCCCATGGGTTGCTAAGACACAAATAGCTGAGCTAATATCTGAGTACTTAAGAGAAACAAAGCACAAGGCTAGGGCCTTTCTCCTTGGCAGGGTGTGGCAGAATCACCCTCATGGAAGCAGAGCCTGACAATGCGAGATTTTGGAGACTGAAAAGCAAGGGCAGGGGGGAGGTCACGCTCTCTTGCTTGGGACCCTCGGAGCTGGACGGTCGGAGCTGCTGTCTGCTGAACCCACGGCCCCTGAGAAGCCAGCGCGGAGCTGCCGGTCTGTCTGCTGTGAGTCTCTGCCCTCTGCCCCATCCGGAGCCGACCTGCCTGCCACCAGCCCGCTCTGAGTTTTCTCCGCTACATTGTAGCGGGGTTTTTCCCTGCACGTGGAGACCCCTTACCGTCCCAGCTCCCTGTGTCTGAGGATCCTGCTGCGGCACCGACACCAGCTGCCCCCCCCTCCCGAGAGTCTGTGGAGCAAGGGCTCTCCTCCATCCCTCCGTGCTTCGGGCAGTCGCCATTTGCCGTGTGCTACCTGAGCTCACGCCGGAGCGCCCCTGCAACCACCGGGGAATCACCACACCCAGAGCGCCCCTGCAGGCTGTGACTGGAACTGCACCGAAGAGAAAAGGTGCCTGAAGCCGAGCAGGCTGCCACTGGGTTTCTGGTTCTGTTTGTTAGTCAACGTTATAGTTGTTGTTATTTGTTATCCTTGTTTTAGATAGTAGTAAAGAACTGTTATTCCTATTTCCATATCTTTGCCTGAGAACCTCTTGATTTCAAATTTATAATAATTCGGAGGGAGAGGGGTTACAGTTTCCCATTCCAAGGGAGGCTCCTGCCTTCCTTAACAGACACCTGTCCTTCAAACCAGGCCAAGGCTGAATTTAAATAAATCTTACAGTTGATTCTGTGTGGTAACATTACCATGTCACAGTATTTAAAATAATTAAGGCTTTTATGTTGGGAAATCCTGACATGTTTATTGTAGGTCCTTTTCAGATGTCACTGCTTTTCAGTAGAACTGGTGAACTTCAAGAAGTAGGAAGTGCCCTGTTCAGAAGCTGTTGCAAAAAAGGAATTTCAAATTCTGGCAGGCTAGAAGCATCAGTTTCATATCCACCTTCTTTGAAAGGGGAACTAAAAAAGTGGTGAGTTGAAGTTCAAAAGTGGACTGTCATTTCATGTATTCCTGCAGCATGCTTCGTTTTTTTAAAATAAGATTTCTCTGGCTGCCAAGAAGATCATAGATATGTTTAGTTGTAAATTTGGCTTAGTGTTTTAAAGTACTTGGGTCAAGCCCATGGCAGGGGGATTGGAACTAGATGAGCTTTGAAAAAACAGGCTTTCTTGGTTGAAGTAACATTAATAGTCAGTGCTTCAAGTACTACAAAAGTAGAAAAAGCCCTTGACTGCCATTATGTGAGGAACACCAAATGGTTTGATTTCTTTGAAATGACCAGTGTCCCGGTTTTTAGTTTAGCTGCACCTGCATTAGCTGCACCTTGCATATGTATTCCTTCCTGTATCCTACTGCTCCTTTACCACCAGTTGTGGTGATGAGTGATTGTCATGCTCTCAGGTCCAGGCTGCAAACAAAGATCAGCTATCTAGATCTCTGTGGCCTGTTTTTAGAGTTCAAGGAGTATTTGGACAATGCTCTCAGGCACATGCTGTGATTCTTGGGGTTGTTCTGTGCACGGCCAGAAGTTGGACTCTGTGATCCTTGTGAGTCCCTTCCAGGTCAGCATGTTTCATGATAAATCTGAACACAGTTTTTAAAAAGCCCAGCAGACCAAAGAAAAAAACCACCAGGATTTCAGGGTTTAGCACAATAAAGGATACTGTAGCTTTCAAATAGCTCATCAACTTTGCTGTGTGAACTGTGATAAGCATAAGGCTGCAGTCTTTACAAATTCATGGATCTGCATTATCTGGCTAATATTAGCACCTCTGTGTCCTTACAGATGTCCCCCCTCTACAGTTTGGGGGAAAATACTCTTGTTCAGTCATGCTTTCTCAAAATGAAGTCAGTGTTCAACTGTCTGTAGATTTTCAGTATCCTTAGTCCCAACAGCTGGCAGTTGTCTATGCTGTGTCAACCAGTGGTCAAAAGGAATGTCTTTGACCTGTAGTTACCTTCTTATTCTTCCAAGGCAGAACAGTATTTTCAAGCAGCCCAATACACAGTAATTTCACCTTTTGATCAGTTCACCCTTACAATATTTTGTAAATAATCATAAAACTGCTGATTAATAATTTCTGGGGCTTAGGAAGTTTATGCAAGATGAGAGAAAATAATGCAAGATAAAGTTCATTTTGTCTTTTTTGCATGCTATTTTTTTAGACATTAGTCTCATGAACACTCAGTGACATCAGAGCAATTGGCAGAGTTCAGGAAAAAAATGACCTTTTCGTGAACTTCTGCAAAGAATGAAAATGAGCCTAGTGTGACTTAAAATGGTAAGTTTAACTTTTTATTATTATTAATGTCCTATATCTGTCCTTGAACCCCCATATTTATCAAGTTCTACAAGTTTCCTTGTGGGGAAAATGATGGGACATCACGCCAGATCGATATGATCGAAAGTGAAGCCGTTTATTGTCCGACAGTGAGCATACTTATACTTTACAGCGTGCCAAAAATAAAACTATGTGATAAGTTTTTCTTCTACCATACACACAGTGTTTGTTCTCATACAGAAGTTTCACACAGGACTTTTCTCTAATTAGAGCACTAAGTTAGTATCAGAAGGCTACAATAACAGTTTCTTCTGCCAAGTTAATCTTTAGACACCTGCAGCTTGTTTTGGCTGTCGTGTCTCCCTTTCCCACAGCTGTCTTACAAGTAACCTTGAACAGAGGCCTAGCTCTCATCTAAGGGGCCTGGATTGCTCACTTATACTTTGTGTCCATGCAGCCAGAGATAGTTATTCTCCACAAATCCCCCTTCTTTTCTTTGAGCAATCCAGAGCTGGTTTACACTTTTTTTTCTATTGCATTTATCAAACACTTAACTACACACTGTAATAATACACCTATGATTATAATAACCACTAAAACTATCAGTCCCATCCTTACAACTTCTATTAACCATCCCTTAATACCCAGACTGACTAACCAGTCTCCCAAAGGTGATTCTACTACCTTAATCTTCTTCATGTTTTCCCTCAGTTGTTGTAAATGAGCATGAATTGATTGAGAGTGCTCAGATAGATTCATACAGCACATTCCTTCAAATTCTTCGCAACCATGGCCTTGAGCCAGCAATAAAAAGTCTATTTCGGCTCTGTTTTGCAGCACTGCATGTCTAACACCCTCAAGGTCCTGCAATAGCTCTGAAATTATGCTTGACGTAAGGTTTAGCTGTTTAGCTGTCCAACAAGCTAGATGGTTTAGTTCTCGCAGTGCATTTCCAGCTGCAGCTCCTGGCACAAACAGTGACAACAATACTCGGGCTACTTTCCCTTGTAATTCCACCTTATCTTTACAATTAGGGCCCAGTTGATCTATTGATCGTTTTGTTCTAGCTCTGTTTATCTTTTGTAATACACTGGCTATTGAGGGAGCAAAAAGAGTGAGTTTGCTAATATAACAAGGTCCTCCGTAAACCCTTACAGGAATTCTTTGCCATGTCCAGTCTCTACAAATTAAAAAGTACCCTGGGGGAAATTCTTTGGCTGTATCATTGTTCCAAATAGCAAATTTGCTGCCTCTTGTTTTTGCCCTTAAACTGCCCTTACAATAATCCTTCTTATTTTGATACTTAAACCACTTAGAGGTGCTTGACACATTAGTCCAAAACATCCAGTTATGCTGTTTATGAAATTCAATTCCCATAAAGGCTGGTCTTCCATTATAAAGACAGAGACTACTACATATTACACTATTATCCTAAGACTACTTCTATGACTCTTACTATGGCTACTGCCTTATGGCAGTTTATACCATCTCAAACACAGGATGTGCCATCATATAAACAGAAAAGATAAACAATACCCTATAAGGTCACAAACCACAATACTCATAACACACATAGTGTAACCCTATAATTCCCCCCTTTGTTTTAATTAACCTAAGTTTGTCTATGGCATTGCTAGCCATCTGTCACAGGTAGTAGAGTAAGAAATACTCATAACTAGATGTAAGAATACTCCTAACACCCATGTGCTAAACATTCTAAGTGATCTATGTTATCTTGTGATTTTTCATTACTCAGCAGTTCAGCAAATTAGTCTCAATTGCCTTGCCTCTGAAGGTTGTTAAGCAGAGTAATACATTATGGAATTGTGGAATACTATACCAACACCCAGGGTCTGTAACAGCTGGCACCTTGTTTCAGTGAGGGCCGGGGGATCCCTCTCGGGTGAGATCCCCAAGTCTACCCCAAAAGGGGTGCAGCCCATATAAACTCAAATTATTAAGTCAAACCTGACCTAAGTATAATTTTGATGCAGAAACACCTGGGTCTGATGGTAGATGTCCAACCAGGGAGAGTCCAGACTTGGCCAGAGCCAGGACTCCAACTGGAGGGATTTCCCTAACACGGATCTTATGAGAAAGCTGTCAGAAACAGCAACTAGGAAGGTCACTTAAACCTGAACAAATCATGGAGACAGTTATATAAACATAGTACAGGTTGTGCAGACTGTAAAGTAACAGACATTGTCAACTACCTTTAACTAAGAAGACCATGGTACCATGAACATGATAATTAAAAGAATGCATATGCATGACTTAAAGTACGTAATGTTAACAGAACCTAATCGTTGCTATAACACACAGTTATGCATAACTGTAGTTAACTGTCACAGAACCTGGTCATAATACTTAACGTTAACAGAACTTAATAAATCTAATAGCATTTAAACTTTAACAATATATTTATAGTTATGAGTACATCAGGGGAGATCCGGAGTTATGAAGACATCAGGAGCGATAGTTTGGGAGAGTTCCAAAGACAGCCTTTCGAGCTGTGAGTACACAGATCCATCCCTTCTTTGAGCAGGGATTCAGGTTTGTGGTATTTTCTCTGGGGTCACTGTACTTCGAGGTTCAGCTGTAGATATAGAACTCAACACTCATTAACATAAAGTAAAACTGGAAAACAGATTAAAATTCAGTTATCCATTTTTGTCTAGTAATACAATTCCTATTAGTAATTCACAGAGAATACTTTTTTTTTTTTTTTTTTTTTTTTTTTTTTTTCACGATTTAGTTTCAGTTGTGGTAAATATAATTTACCACTCGTTTAAACCTAGTCTACCACTCATTACATTTCGCCCAAACTGCCTTACTCTGGTTCGCTCCACTCCCAACCCCACAAACGGGGAGGCGCGGGGAAAGCGCAGCTCAAGCGCAGTGGAGGCGAACTTTCTCAACCCTAGTTCCCAGTCAAAGTTTCTCAGCCGTAGTTTCTCAGGTAGGACCCCGCGTCATCCCTGCCCCCGCAGGTCTGAGTCGTCTCTGTCCCAGGGAAGCCGGAACTGTCGATGGTAGGGAAAAAGTCGTCTAAGCTGTCGTTGGAAAAAACTTTCGCTGCCTGCCTGGCGCGGAGAGAGGGCGATGCCGCTGCAGGGGGGGCAGTGGGGGAGGTGGTGGGGCAGCCGTGTGATCACTGCAGGATGGTTACCCCACTTACAGTGGCTGCAATATAGGCTGCTTTAGCTTGTTGATCAGTTCTATCTGTTAGTTCAATCATATTGACCATCGTCGCCGGTTTTGGCAATGTTCTGAGGATTTGCTGGGTTTTTTCATTTGCGTTATCAAAGGTTAGGATTAGGAACATCCGTTCTTTCATTCCATCATCAAGGTTAGGATGTGTCTTGATGGTTTGGTGTAATTGATCAATGAATGAGGAATATCTTTCATTAGGGCCTTGCCATACATGTAAGAAGGCTTGTGGCCTGCCAGGCTCAGACACGGTGCTGATGGCAGTAAGAGTTTGTTCTTGAGATCTTTGTAACACTTGTACGGCGCTCTGCATTTGAAAATTCACATTTGACCAAGGTCCTTCACCTAGCAGCTGTTGCGATGTAACTCCAAACAAAGGGTCGCCTTGCTGGCGAGGTTTAGCTGTTTCTTGTACACATAGTTGTTACTATTGTCTTTTAATGATTAATGGTGCAGCCGGAGACTGTATAGTTGTAGTAAGCTGTGAACAGTTATATGGCAGTAGTAGGTCATAAGTATACAAATAGTGTAATAACTGGGTGTTAAACGGCGATTGAGTGTCATGTTTAGATACTATATGTCTGGCTTTCTCAAGTAGTTTTTAGTCAAAGGCTTCTCATCGTCCCTGTCCTCCAGGTTGCAGAGTAACAGGAAGGGGGGGGCTGGCCCAGCCCCCGAGTGGGGGGGCGGGGGGGGGGGGCAGATATGAGCCGTGCAGCCGCGGGGAAATTCTTAGCCATACTTTTCCACACTTTTTAGTCGTAGTTTCTGAGGCAGGACACGGTAAAGTCAATTACAGGAGTAAAAGAACAGCGTGGGCAGCGCCGCCGCCACTTCCACCCCGCTGACCCAGGGAAGATCGGTGTTGCTAGGCTGTTGTTAAGGAAAACTTTTCGCTGCGCGCAGTCCCGGTGGTTAGGGAAAACTGTTGTTACTTAGTCGTTACTGGAAAAAGAGGTTTCTCGCTGCCCGCCCGGCGTGCCGAGAAGCCGTGGCTGTTGCCGCGCCGTGGTCCCCACCGCTGCCGGCTGTAGGGATGGGCAGCCGCGCAGCCTCTGTAGCCTCCTGCCCCCAGCGCGTTGCGATACCGTCGGAGCCGAGAGCAGGAGCCGCCGCTAGTTGCAGCGGCCGCGGGGAGAACTCGAAACCGCTGCGGCGGGGGCTGGGTGGCCGCCGTCGGAAGTTCATGGGCTGCTAGGGCTCTCTAACCTTTTAAGCACGTACCGTAGTAAGTTTTCTAGTACATTACCTTTTGTTTCTTCTTCCTTGGTGGATTGTGGAAGCGAGTTCGATTGCAGGGCTGCTCTCGCTGACTCGGGTGGTTGGTCTTGGGTGACTGGTTTGAGTGGCTGGCATCCATGCCCGCCTTCCTGCCACATCTGCGACAATTTCGTTTTGATTTTACTCATTTTTGCTCTTAGTTGATCTCGCTCTTTGTTCAATGTGTTTTTATCTTCGGTGGGCTCATTAAGTTTTACAATGGATCTTTCTTCGAGTTCCTCAGTACTTTGGGTAACATTTGTGGGGGTTGTTGGCTTGGGCAGAGGAGGAGTGGAAGGCAGAGTTGTTGCAGAGGAGGGAAGCAAGGATGCCACATGGGTCGAGCAGGTGGAGGTGATTGCTGTTTCGGTTTCATTTGATTTAGAGTCCCAAGGGGTTAATGTCGTGAAAGCAGAAGCAGCTGTCTGCCTCTCTGCTTTTATTGCCTGCAGGGTCTCTGCTATGAGCTTCCAGTGAGTGGAATATTTGGATGTCTCTGTAGTGGCTGCTCTGTTATTACTGATCATGTCCCACAGTGCCTTCCCAATTGTCTCCCAGACAGATATCTGAAAGGCTACTCCTGCTCCCAGGGTTAGTCCACAGTCCCAAGTCCATTTTAGGAGATTCTGAATAATGGAATAATCACATTTCAATCCTCTCACAGAGATGATAAGTTGGAGGAGGTTTAGGACTGCCAGCTGTTCCTTGTCCATCCCCATCTCCTCCCCAGCCGTTTTCCTCTCCAGACGCATTACATAAGGGGCTTCTTGTCTTCACGGCGAGGCAACCAGACGAGGCATCCCACCTTTTGGTGAGGCTTCCCACCCTTAAGGTGAGGCTTTCCTCATCTCACACGGCCTGCATGTGAGGCTTCCCACCTGTCGGTGAGGATTCCCTGTCTTCCCATACATCTGTAGGTACGAGGCTTCCCACACCTTTAGTGTGAGGCTTCCCAAACGCCGTGCGTAAGGGGCTTACCCATCCCGCCCTCGCAGCAAGGCATCCCACCAACCACTCTTTGGGTGAGGCTTCCCTCTTCCCACACAACCCCTGTGTGAGGCTTCCCACCTGTCGGTGAGGATTCCCAGTCTTCCTGCACTTCTATATTTACAAGGCTTCCCACACTCACTGTGTGAGGCTTCTCACCTGTTGGTGAGGCATCCTACCCTCCTGGTGAGGCATCCCACACCCTCAGGTGTGAGGCTTCCTGCCGGGGCAGCAGGGATTTGGCCGGCTTACCCACTCCCTCAGTGATCTATTTCACTGAATATCAGCATCCGGTGCCTCCAGGAGCCTCCTATCTCGTTGGTTGGTATCACACTAGGTGGAATCACTTCAGGTAGAATCATGTCGTGAGGCCCTCTATCCTGTCTATCACGTTGCGAGGCTCGGCATCTCGTCGATCATGTCGGGGTCACCATTTGCAGGGAAAATTATGGGACATCACGCCAGATCAATATGATTGAAAGTGAAGCCGTTTATTGTCCGGCAGTGAGCATACTTATACTTTACAGCGTGCCAAAAATAAAACTACGTGATAAGTTTTTCTTCTACCATACACACAGTGTTTTTCTCACACAAGGGTTTCACACAGGATTTTCTCTTAATTAGAGCACTAAGTTAGTATCAGAAGGCTAAAATAACAGTTTCTTCTGCCAAGTTAATCTTTAGACACCTGCGGCTTGTTTTCGGCTGTTGTGTCTCCCTTTCCCACAGCTGTCTTACAAGTAACCTTGAACAGAGGCCTAGCTCTCATCTAAGGGGCCTGGATTGTTCACTTATACTTTATGTCCATGCAGCCAGAGATAGTTATTCTCCACAAGACACCTCAAACAAATTCCTTCCAACTCCTCCTAAAGACTTTGAGTGCTGAATTAATTTAGTCTTACAGCTTTTTGTTCAAATCACCTGCCAGTCACCCTTACCTTCAACTCCACCTCTCTCTGGGTTGACTACCATGCAAGTGAATTGACCATACACAGAGGAAGGTGCAGATTTGCAGGCCAGGTTCAGAGCTGCTGGGAAAGGCTGGCGTGTGGAGTTTTAGGGTCGGTTTCAGACGGCCGGGACAGACGAGAGATCTCTGAAGTCAGGTTGTAGAGCATGAGGTTTATTGTAAGAGAACGTTGATATAAGAGACCTGCTGAGAGCTGCCAGACGCAGCTCGGAGCGGGTCAGAGAGAAGAGCTAAGAGTGAAGATCTAAGAGAGTTGAGAGCGGAGGTCTAAGAGAGAAGAGAAGAGAGCGAGCTTGTCGCTTACAATACAATAAATCATCTTCTGTGTTGAATATTCTAATTTTCATTAACCAATCTAGAACAAACTACAAATCTTATAACATTTGCATACAGCCTATGAGAACTATTGCATTACCATACAGTGTTCTATTTTAAACTCTAAAAGCTGCTTTTTGGACCCTCTGCCAGGTTGGTAGGGTCTGCTCTGACCCTTGGACCTGTCTGCAAGCAGAGGGTATTGTTTAATCAAAGGGGGGATTACCTGCAGTGGCCATGCCATTGTTTTCTAGTTGTTCAGTAACTGGGGTTTGGTATCTCAAGGCTTGTCTTCACTTCAATCTTGCTTACAGTTTCTAGATTCTCAGCATCTTTTGCTAGGTAATCATATTTATAAGGTTTTCCTATTTCATCTTCCCCAACATCTCCCCCGTTCTGATTGAACAACTAAAATACTAGACACAGTCTTACTCATTAACTTTTGCACACACTGAAGTATATAGGGTATAGGTACTAAAACTACAATTACTACTATTAGAATAATCAAGCTTATTTTACAGAGTTCTTTTAGCCAAGGTGCAAAGCTCCAACTGTCAAACAAATTATGTAGTTAAGATGGGTTATCTGTTGTAATTTGGTTAGCTAAATCTTTTAGGTTTTGTAGTTGGGAGTTGGAGATACTTGATGATCATCATATGGCTAATATTTATTAAGAGTAACATTATCAAAACTTTCTGGAAAAGGTACTCTAACTAAACAGGTTTAAAAAGGTTTGTCAGGGCTTGTGTCAGATAGACAAATGATATCGGAGCTTGCAGACTTGGCCAAAGTAACTCAGGTATTTGTCTTTGGTTGATTTACAGGCAAAGTTTCACTACAAAAACTAAATTAAAGGAATAAGAGTAACATGCATTTACAGAAATGATAAAAGTTCATCATTTTTTCTTGAGCTGCTTTTTGGCAGATCACTTTCTCTTGATGATTCTGCTGGCTCAGGTCTGGGTATCTGCTTCCTGTTTGTCACTTGTGGGACTGCTAGTTGATGTGGGGGCATCAGCAGGCTTTGATGTGTGATATGGTTTTACGTTTTTCGCTGGAATCCACCTGAAGCCTGCACCTGTGGAAACACACGCAAACCCCTTCTCCCAGGTTATAAGATTGTGTGGTCTTTTTATTTGTCGTGATTCTAAATTTTTAATCAGAACTGGGGGGTTCTCTTTCAGTTTTGCTTTTTTGTTGTTTAAGAAATGTCTGTATATTGGGGGATCAGGCTCTTCTGCACAGGTATTCAGAAAATTGTAAACATACAAGGTTTTATTCAGTCTCTTTTGAGGTGTAGCCTGGGTGTCTCCCCCTTTCTGTTGATTTAAAATGAGTTTTAAAGTGTGATGTGTTCTTTGTAGTGTAGTTTTCATTAGTTGTTTAAAATAGGAGGAGTAAATATCACTGTTTTTTATTGTTTTTCGCAGTTCTTTTATCTCATGAGTTGGGATAGTTACCAGTGTCTTAGGGGCACCGGATGGTTGGTTAAATATCACAGGCATTGTTGAAGGCGTTAGACTTTCTTCTTTGGAAATCTGTGGTTCGACTTCATGGTAGTCTATTAATTGAGAATTATGAAAACATTCTTGGGAGTTTGGTGTATTTTGTGGAGTAGGTGGTATGGTGAAGTCTTTGTCTCTTTGTTGCACGGTTTGTGTGGTTGGTTGTGGTTGTGAGGTCGAGTACAGAGAAGTTCCCGTGGGTGCCAGGGGTGCAGAAGGCGAAGACGCGGCTGGGCATTGGAACAGGTGCGGCTGCGTCCCGGAGCTGCTTGGGTTGGCTTCGGGGTGCGGCGGCGAAAGCAGTGGGAGTACCGCGGGTGGCTGTGCCTGTATAGGGGGTGCGTGGTGTGCTGAGTTAGGTGATATAGAGGCACTGGCGCGAGTGGATAATTCGGCGATGTCAGCTGGGGAGCAGGAAGCAGTTGAAGCGACAGCGCGGCCGTGTCTGGATTCGCGGCGGGCAGCGGCGGCGGGTTGTTCTCGGCGGGGGAAGATACAGGAATGTCGGGAGGCGGGATGACAGGCGTGAAGGCAGAAGGGACTTGGTGCGGCGGGGTGATGGCGGGCGGCGGGGTCGTTGGTGGCTGTGCTGTTACGTGCAGCTGGCGGGAGCCTGTAGGCTGGCCTGGGATGTCGGCTGGATCGACGGGAGAAGTCGTGATGGCGTCTGGCCAGGAGGTTGGAGATGCGGCGACCACGGAAGAACATGCAGTCGTGCTTACGGACGGCGCTGTGCTGGCTCGGAGGGGCTTAGGTGGGTGGGGTGGCTTGTCTCCTGGTGCTGTGCTGGGGCTGGGGAATTGTGATGGAACGCCACGGGACAGGGGCAAATCTTCTGCGGTAGCGTGCATCAGGGTTGACAGGAGCACCTGCATAATGTTGGCGGCGGCTGGCGGGGTGTGAGGGTTTGCCGCGTGGCTTGGCTGGGGGGTCGCCGTAGTGGCAGCCACAGGTACAGGAAATATGGCTGGGGTGGCAGTCGTAGACGCAGGTAACAAGGGAGAAGCGGTTGGTTCCGCGGGGGTGGGGGGGCAAGGCGGAGCCGCCCCGGTGCCAGAAGCGAGGGAGCCCGTGGGGAAGAGGGGCGGGGCCGTGGGGGCGGTGTAGAAGGGCGGAGCCGCGGGGACGCTGGCAGTGGGGAAAGCCGCGGTGACGAGGGGCGGAGCCGCGGTCGCAGCAGCGAGGGAGGTCACGGAGGGGAGGGGCGGGGCCGAGATGCCAGCAGGGAGGGGGGCCGCGGGGGCGGAGTAGAAGGGCGCCGGGGCCACGGGAGTCAGGGCGGCAGGGGAGGGAATGGTGGGAGCTGTAAGAGAGCTCGTGGTGTTCAGTTGGGTGTGCGGTGCGCTGTGTTGCCAATTCCCGACGGCAAGAGAAGGAGTCCCAAAAGGAGCAGGGGTGGAGAGTGCCGCGGGCGGCGGCGTGGTAGAAAACAGCTCTACCAGTGCTCTGCAAGCTGGCAGTAGCTCCGCTGCAGCCAGATCTCGGCGGGAGATATTATTAAAGAGTTTGTTTCCGACTATGTCCCAGAAGTCTTTGGTAAAGACGGCTGAACGTTCCGTGTACGGGAAATTAACTAAGGTCCATTCTAAGAGGTTTTTTAGCTCCTGTTTTGATAATTTACTTGGAGTGGAGCTTAATAGGAGTTTCAGTTGTTTATAAAGGTCCCTATCAGGGGCGGAATGAGTCTGTCGCATTGTTCGACCAGTGCTATTGCTCACCTTGGTGTCGCAGAAGCTGGGTCCTCAGAGCTCCGTCGTGGGGGGGCTGGCCAAGCTCTCCAGGCGTGCTCAGGACTCTGGGTTCGGGTCCTTCTTCAGAGCTCGGGTTTCAGGCGTCGCTTGGCAACGGCTTCCCGTGCTCAGGATGGAGCACTCAGAGCTCCAGTACGGGCGGTGCTTAACCGCGCTCGCCTGTGCTCAGTGCTCAAGGGGATCCACGATAAGGTTCTTCAAAGAGCTCCGGGCAGGTGCTGCACGGCAGCGGCCGCTTGTGCTCGAGGATGAACAGGCAAAATCCTCCGAGAGCTCCAGCTGACCGTTATTATTAACGGGTCACTGTGCTCGAGGCGTGCCTATACAAAATTTAAGAGCTCCGGCGTTTCTGCTGCTCAGCAACAGTATGCCGTGCTCGCGACACCATTCAGGTGGCTTTAACTGGTCTTACGGTTACCGTCTGTGGAGAAGTCTCATACAGGTGGAAGAAGTAGGGTCAGGCATCTGTCCACGATTGGGCGCCAACTGTAGAGTTTTAGGGTCGGTTTCAGACGGCCGGGACAGACGAGACACCTCTGAAGTCGGGTTGTAGAGCATGAGGTTTACTGTAAAAGAACGTTAATGTAAGAGACCTGCTGAGAGCTGCCAGATGCAGCCCGGAGCAGGTCAGAGAGACAAGAGAAGAGCTAAGAGCGAGGATCTAAGAGAGTTGAGAGCGAAGGTCTAAAAGAGCAGTTAAGAGAGAAGATTTAAGGAAGTTAAAAGAAGAGAGCTAAGAGAGGTTGAAGAAGAAGAGGAAGAGAGGTTAAAGAAGAGAGCGAGCTTGTCGCTTACAATACAATAAATCATCTTCTGTGTTGAATATTCTAATTTTCATTAACCAATCTAGAACAAACTACAAATCTTATAACATTTGCATACAGCCTATGAGAACTGTTGTATTACCATACAGTGTTATATTTTAAACTCTAAAAGCTGCTTTTTGGACCCTCTGCTAGGTTGGTAGGGTCTGCTCTGACCCTTGGACCTGTCTGCAAGCAGAGGGTATTGTTTAATCAAAGGGGGGATTACCTGCAGTGGCCATGCCATTGTTTTCTAGTTGTTCAGTAACTGGGGTTTGGTATCTCAAGGCTTGTCTTCACTTCAATCTTGCTTACAGTTTCTAGATTCTCAGCATCTTTTGCTAGGTAATCATATTTATAAGGTTTTCCTATTTCATCTTCCCCAACACTGGCGCACCAGTTTTGCACTGATAACCACATTACACGCAGACCTCGCAGCCAAATTCCCTCCATCACTTTGGTGCAAATCCACACAGTTCCCTGGGGCTGTATCAGTGCAAGGGAGAGGTAAATGTGGTTCCAAGGATCTACCAAACAGTGCTGGGGAAAGAGCCAGAAGGTATAAGGTTACACCAATGGAATCTCACTTTAATGTTACTTTGCTTTTTGAATCAAAGAATTCTGCTCCTGACAGAAGACAGACGTGCACTACCTCCAGTAGCTTCCAGGGTGCTAAAACAAGGTCTTTGTAGCATCACTGCTCACAAGGTGTAAGAGACTCGACATAAATCCTTCATTTGCCTCATGACCATCTACAGAAACAGAGGCTGAAAACCCAAAGAACTTAAAAGGGGAAAAAGGACTTTTGCACAATGAAGTCCGGCCAGATCCTGGTGAGATGCCTGCCAGGTGCAGAGGTGTGCTGCAGAGGTGTGCTGACACATGCCTGTGAGACTGTGCCGCTCGGCTACCAGGGCGGTGTATTGGGTCTGACTGGGGTAAAGCTCACAGGCCTTACAGTGCTGTGCTTTGTATTGGTAGCTGGCATTGATAACAGAGCAGTGTTTTGGCTACTGCCAAGCTGTGCTGTCCCTCTGACATTCCTTCCCCCACTAAAGGGGATGGGGGTGGGCAAGATCCTGGGAGGGGACACCAGCAGGCCATCTGACCCCAGTCAGCCAAAGGGATATTCCATACCATATGACATCAGCTCAGATATATAAGGGAAGGAAGAGAGGAGGAGGAGGAGGCACTCAGGACTCATCCATGTTTGCCTCCTTGAACAACCATTATGGGTGCTGAAGCCCTGCTTCCCAGAAAGTGTCCGGACATCGCTACTGATGGGAAGTAGAGATTGATTGTTTTCTCTTCTGCTCCTGCGTGCGCAGTTCTCAGCTTGTTTGTTCTATTTTTTTTCCCCGCTGTAATAAAACTGCCTTTTCTTACCCTGATAGTCTTTTTCAATATTATTCTCTCCCCTCTCCCAGCAGGAGAGGGAGTGATAGAGTGACTGAGTGGGCACCTGGCACCTGGCCGGGGTCAACCCACGACAGGCGGAAAGGACTGTGCAGAAACTATATGTTTTGTGCAGCTGCACCTGCCACCCAAAACAATGGGCCTTATTCCCTCACCTCCTGGCCATTTGCCCCTCGCCTCTGGAAGGATTGCCTCATCTCTTGGTTACCTGCCCCTTGCTTTCGAAAAGACTATAAAGAGACTCTCAAAAATGACCCCTACGAGATCTCCCCACGGATGATATGGAATTCATCGAAGCCAGACAAGAGGACTTCTTCGTGCCACGGTAGCTATAACCCCTCCTTTTCTCCCTCCCTCTCAACCCTATATCTCTCTCTCTCTCCTCTATCGCATAATCGTGTTGCTGGCACTCAATGAAGGTGCTTTTGATTTTGATTAAAGCAAAAATATTTGTCCCTGTTTTCTTTTGCACTCTGAGATTTGGGTAACGAATCATCACGACTCCCGCTTGTGTTAGCGGATCATGACACAAGGAGATTTCTGTGAGATAAAAATACTTCCTGAAACTGAACAGTGTCCCAAAGCCAAACAGATAAACATAAAGGGTGCAGCCAAAACAGTCAGAAATTCTATTCCACCTACATCACTAATGACACATGGTGATCAGCAAGAACAGAACACGTGCCATCAGGTAGAAGATCCAGACAAAGAAAGTCAGGAAAAAAGAAGAAAATCTCTAAGGAAATACTTTATGAGGCAAGCTACAACTGAAAAGAAAGTAGAAAACAATCTGTTTCTGTTTAGGTTTTGTACATTGGTCAACTTCATTTACTTCCAGATAGCCGAGAAAAGTGTGTCCCCTCAAATGAAAATTGATTAAAGAACTGTAAGTGAGACTGGGTGCCTGGGGTGCTCTGCTGTCACAAAGGAAGGTGCAGGTCCCCAGTGTGCTGATACTGCCACGCCAGGCAGTGTTTTGTACCTAAGTACCCTTGATGCCGTTTGGTTTCTGCCATTTTTCTTTTATTTGTTCTCTGTACTCTTTGCACATATATTTGTAGCTCTGTAGCCTATTGTAGTAATAGCTAGTTTTTCCAGTACTTTTCCATGGCCTTTCCCTAAACAGAAAGACAAAACAAATTCCAGAACTCCAAGCCCCAGGGGGTACAAGGCCCTGTCCTATCTCAGTTCTTCCTGGGAACCAAGGCCGAGAACAACTCTGAGGTACGTTTTCATAAACAAAGTACAGCCGATGCTGAGAAGGGGGCTCCAGAGAAGGGGCTGGACCTGGGGGGGAATGGAATCACCACTTGTTCTCTTATTGGTGCTTTTAATCAATTATGCTAATTTCCTAAAAGCTATAAATATGTCCTCACCCCTGGAGGGGGTGGGCTTTTATGGACACCTTTCCATAACTGCTCCTGAAGACCTTCAAAATAAAGATCCCCTTTTATATTACCTCCTTGCTAAAATGATCTCAAGTTTCTTTTCCAGGTTGGGGGGAAAGGCAACACCCTCCCTATGCTGTTCTTATTATTTTACTTAGGCTATGTGGGAAAGAGTAACTCCCCTCTAGAAGTGGCTCCACACCTGTATGCAATGCATGCCTTGCTCCAGCTATTTGTGATGTGGAATAATCCCTGCCCATGCATTGCAGCAGGCTAAGCTCATCAGAGGCACAGAGACTGCCTCTTTCTCGCCTCCTTAAAAAACACTCAGCCCCCTGGAAATCCGCCCCAGGTTCTCTCCACAGCCCACCGAGGCTCAAAAGTCTCTCTTTCTACACTTGTCTGACACAATCAAAATTTCAACTTGGGTGGCAGAAATGCTGAATGGTGAAGGATCCCAATGGAAGGGGAGCAAGGAGATTAAACAGGAGAAAGGACTGCCAGAGACCCAAAAGGCTGAGAAAGAGAATTATAAAACTGGGGTAGGTCTGTCCGAAGGGTATGTCATCAGTCCAAAGCACATTAACCACTGAAGTTCGTGCATGACTTAATCCTTCCTTCTACAGAAGTGTCCCTTGACGGTTGCTGCAGATCTACAGGAATAAAGAGGAGGGATTTTTTTTCCCCCTCAGTAGACATTAATGGTATCACATAAGAAAGAGATGATTTAATTTAATCATTCCTGCTCCAGCTGGTATATTCTGTATGGAGGTGACAGTGCTTTAAATTAGGGCCTTGCATATAAAAGGCCTGTGTGTTTAGTTTAATCAAATGTTCATTTCCTCACGTTATGTTTATATTAAAAGACATCAGCATGAATTTTCATGCTGCAAATAGAGGCTATCTTTTGGTCTACGTGCTGAGCTTGTCTTTCGTTGTTCTTCATCTCTATGTGTCATGGGGTAACCTTAGGTGGGATTTCCGGTACAGAAGGAAGGAGGTGAAGCCGGAACTGACGTACATAAAAGGAGGTATTGCAGTTTCCACCTCCAGAACTCATAAAACCCAGAGAGAATCTAAGGACTTCCTCTTTTAGACTTCCAGCTGACTGAGAAAAGACGTTGCTCTCTCCCTTCCGTGCAGTCGGGTGAGGTGTGCCCAGGACACGTGGCCTGGGATGCTGGCAGAGATAGCACGGAGGGGGAGGGGGGGAACCCGTGCTGCCCTTTCAGTCCATCACGGCAGCTGAGGACGAGGAAAGCCAGGTGAACTCTGCTCGGCTCCGGCATAGCCGAAAAAGCTTTGTTCTGTTGTCCAAGGCCGAGGTGATTCAGCTCAGCCAGCCCAGACCGGCTCAGCGGTGTGACCCGGCGTGGTGGAGGGCTTGGGCCGGGCCCTCTGTGGCTCAGACATGACTTGGATAGAGAGCGGCACAGGCGGGCTCCTCCCCCGCCAGCCCCGCTGGGCTAGACCAGTCTGGGCCGGCTCCCTGCTGTGCAGTCCAGAGCCAGAGAAAGCTTGGGCCGGGCCACCTGCGACTCAGACGTGATTTGGATGGAGAACAGCGCAAACTCCTCTCCTTTAGCTCAGATGCTGGGAATGTTATAATCAAACAGCACGGGTAGAGACCGTGTGACCATTGCCTGGCCAAAAGACAAATTAACCTTTTCAATATCAGGATGGGACTTAAAAACATCCATTTTCCCCCACACAAAAAAAAGAAAGGATTAAGACACTGATGCCTGAAGGATTTTTTGCCTTTTCTCTTAAATACCCTTTACACAGTTCCCTATATCCACAAGTATTTGCATGCATACTTGTGATGTTATGGGTTGTGGTAGATAGGGACAGGCGGACGGAAGATCTCGCGATGTGACGGAAAGCAAGGGCAGCATGGAACCCTCCTCCCTTCCTTCCTGCATGATAACAGATCACCCAGAGTATGCAACTTCTCCTAACCCAGTAGTTTTCCACTCCTTACTAACCCTAGCTATCACATCGTCCCCCCTTCTGACGTAATGAAGCCCCCTAGACTATTTAACCTTGTGAGATAAGGAAATAAAACGCCATTTGACCATCCACCACGTTGGTGTCTGTGAGTCCATGGCCCGAGTGGCCCGGGTGAGGCCGGGCTGCCGTGCTGTCGTTCTTGAACCAGGTCGCCTGCCTTCATAGCAAGAAGGCAACATAGTCGTGCCGAAACCCGGGAAGAAGAAGAGGAGCTCGGGCTACGGGATTCGCCTGGACAAGACACAGCGGCCTAAGCAGCGAAGCTGACTTCAGGCGGGGCAGACGTCCCCAAAGGACCCACGGTCACGATGGAGACCGTTTCAAAGGTCGTGAGTTTACTTTATAAGCAGTGGGGTATTAAGTGTAAGCTCAAGGATTTTCATATTGCTATTGCAAAACTCCTGGAGCTTGGGGCGATTGAGCGTCCAGCAGAAATATTACACCCAGAGGTGTGGGAGAAATGTACCAATGTTTTAGCAGAGGATACTAAATCCTCGGGCAGCGGAAAAAGTCTCAAAGCGTGGGGGAAAGTAGAAACAGCTTTACGCCGAGCGCTGGAACAACAGGAGACTTGGAAAGCTGCACGTGCATGTTTATTAGCTACTCCTAAGCTGGGGGTGGGAGCAATGACGCAGACAGACCCCGAGGGCGGTCTATCTGAGAGCGGGGATTCGCGGGGACCGGGCGCGCTTCCCTCCTCCCCGAACCCGAATCCAAACGCCCCGGGGCCCCCAGAAAACCTCCCGACCCTCCCGCCGAGCCCGCCGGATCCACCCCCTCCCGCAAAAACTTCCCAAACGTCCGCGGTTTCCCCATCCGTTCCTCCGCCGCCGGTTAACGATCCAACGCTGGAAGCACAGCAATCCGCGCGATCTTTTTGGGAGGGATTGGCAACCGAAGCCAGGGAAACCGAGAGGGCAGCTAGAGGAGGAGCGCGGGTGAACCCCTCTCCCCCGCCCTATGCAGTTCATAATGGCGCGGGCGACCAAGGAGATGGGCGGGGCCAGGGTTTCACCGGCGGGAACGAACAAAGACTGCGAGTGTTCGCTGCTGCGCATGCGTGGGAAGAGAGAGCTGCAAACGCGCGGGCACGGGAGAGCGGCAGAGAGCGCATGCCCAGTCAAGGGCCGTGCTCAATGCCGTTATCATTTAAAGGAGAGCCCTCCACTTGCGGGAGGCAGGGCAAGCCCAGGGGGCGGGACCGGCACCAACCCCGGGGGGAGGAGCGGGGTCGGAGCCGCGAGAAAAGGCACGGACTCCCGGAAGTGCTCTGGCAGTCGACTTCCGGCTCTGAGTCCGACAACAGCTCCGCTAGCTCTGCTGAGTTATCGGAAACTGACTGGGACACAGAGTCGGAAGAAGCAGAACTATCACAATTTGAAACGAAAACGAATAAAGTTTTAAATTACGCCGGAAAGCAATCACAATACAAATTCACCGACTGGGGAAAGATAAAAATAGCTTGTGCAGAATGGGTGCCCTCAGCTGCAATCCGTGCTTTCCCGGTGAGAACCACGGGGCAAAACGGAAACCAACAACAAGTATATGACCCGATAAACCCCAAAGATATACAGACAATTGTCAAAGCAATCTCAGAAAAGGGGATGGATTCCATCATTGTCTCCACTCTCATAGACGGCCTTTTTAGCAATGAGAACCTGCTCCCCTTTGATATTAGACAAATAGGTCGCATGATTTTTGATGAGGAAAGAGCGATTGTTTTTAAACAGGAATGGACAGACAACTGTGCGAGCCTATTAGCCCAGTCCTCTGGGGCGGGGCAACCACTGCATGGCTCGAGTTTATCCAGGCTGACAGGGAAACATGATGAGATGATTACACCTCAGCAGCAAGCTGCACAATTGCGAGCTGAGGAAGTCAGGGCCACAACCCGAGCTGCCAGAGAAGCCATTCGTGCTGCATCGCGTGTGATAGCTAAGCCTTCACCGTGGCCCACCATAAAGCAAACAGAAAGTGAAAGCTTCACAAAGTTTGTGGACCGCCTACAGGCAGCAGTAGACGCCTCTACCCTGCCTGCGGCGGCAAAAGGACCCGTTGTAGCAGACTGCTTGCGGCAACAAAGTAACACTGTTACCAAAGAAATCTTGCGCTCCGTTCCAATAGGAGCCAGCCTGGCTGATATGATAAAACATGTAGTTAGGGAAGAACAGCTAACCCCTTTTCAGGCTGTCGTACGTGATCTAACTAGTGCAATGGCGTGCTTCAAATGTAGACAGGCAGGCCACATCACAACAGGCTGTCCCCACAAATCCCAGCCTCCCCCGACGGGGCCTCCATCTCAAGCGCGCGTGAGAGGGGCCTGTTGGAACTGCGGGAAGAAGGGACACTTCGCTAAGGACTGCAGATCCCGACCCCAGGGAAACGGGAGGGGGAGGGGGCGTGCGGGCCGCACCCAGCCTCCTCCCGCTGCGAATGCAAGGCGGCCCATCTATGCCAACCCCCAGTGGGGTGGGGGACCCTCATTCCCTATGCCCCCGCAGGAGACAGCCAGTCTTGCACCCACACACACGGTGCAAATGCAGAGTTTCACAGCACCGCCAGCAGCACCATTGCACCCACCACAGCCACAAGCCGCACTTGTGCCACAGGGTCAGCAGGGGGCGCCCCAGAGCGGAACCCCTGGGTGGCCCTGGCCATGAAAGTAGAGAAAGAGCCCCTGATAGTGTGGGGGACATGCCGCCTCTATGGCAGTCAGGATCCCCATGTCATAGGGCTTCAGTTTTGGGCAGACACGAGTTCAGATTGTACAATTATTCGCCAAGTACATTAGCCACAACATTGGCAATTTACAGAAGTCCCCCCAGTGAATGGTGTGGGAGGGCCATCCCGGGCGTGGAAAAGCACCCAGTTGGTAACTATAACACTTCATTTCGTATGTTAGAAGCTACCTTTCTTTCCCTGAACGAATCCAACCCGAACCTAACTGATTCCTGCTAGCTTTGCTATGACGTCAAACCCCCCTTCTACGAAGGAGTTGCTTTAAATATCCCCTTCAGTTACTCCACAGCCAACTCCCCTCACCAGTGCAGGTGGGATACTCCCCACAGAGGAGTCACCCTGAGTCAAGTCACAAGTCAAGGCAGATGTTTTGGCAATGCAACCTTAGCAACGGAAGGCAACATCTGCACCAAAGTTGTCAAGCCCAACAGAAAGAATAAGTGGGTGGTTCCATCCGCATCTGGGATGTGGGTTTGTCAGCGATCTGGAGTGAGTCCTTGTGTGTCTCTTACCAAATTCAATGATTCCACTGACTTTTGTGTCCAAGTTCTAATTGTTCCTAGGGTCCTGTACCATACCGACGAAGAAATGTACCACCTCTCTGAGAAACCCGACCGGCTCCACAAAAGAGACCTGTTAACAGGTGTAACTATCGCAATGCTGCTCGGCCTGGGAGCAGCCGGAACGGCCACGGGTGTCTCAGCCCTTGCGACCCGAAACCAAGGACTGTCTCAGCTACAAATGACCATCGATGAAGATTTGCAGAGGATCGAGAAATCCATTTCCTTTCTAGAGAAATCAGTTTCTTCACTCTCAGAAGTGGTCTTGCAGAACAGGCGAGGATTAGACCTCTTGTTCATGCAGCAAGGAGGCTTGTGTGCCGCCTTGAAAGAGGAAT
>JAVTVJ010002151.1:0-12452 GCA_034509425.1 Eopsaltria australis
GGCGCATCAGCCCTGGGACTCTGTGTCTCATGTACGCCCGTCTTTGTCCTGGCTGCAGTGGGTGTTACTGCCGGTGACACATCCCTACTGGGTTCCACGTCCTGCTCTTCCACCATGTGCTGGCTGGATCCCTGGATCTCAGGTGTAGCCTTGTGTAGGACATCTTTCCTGATATACTCTGTGGGGTGAAGCAGATCTGTGTCATCAGCGCCTGGGTGCTTCTCCTTCTGTCCTGTGCTGATGACCATAGGTGCAGGAAGGCTTTGGGCATGCCCTGCACGTTTTCCTGCTCTTGTTGATCCCTCTGCACTTTGTTCCTGGTCCTGCTCCTCCTCTGGGTGTTCAAATGGCTTCTGGACCAGAAGCAGAGCGCTCTTAACCACCTCAGTCTGGACGAAAACAGAGTAGTCCAGGAATGCCGGAGCATCAGTTGTTTGGCTGTGCACGGTGTGTCCTGGACTCTCTGTCCTGTCTGCTGAGCCTGGCATGGACTGGGCTGTGTCCAGCAGAACTGGGCTGTCAACTCTGGGGCTGTGCAGGACACGTCTCTGCCTCCTTGTCTCTTTTGCTCCCATTTGTTCATCTACACTTTGTCCCTGCTCCTGGCGTTCTTGTGTCTCCTCAGAGGGCTGATGGATGACAAGCACAGCCTTCTTAACAGCCTCAGCACCTGTGTAGTCAGCTGCATTTAAGAAGAGTGGTGCATCAGCCCTGGGCCTCTGTGTCTCATGTACGCCCCTCTTTGTCCTGGCTACACTGGGTGTTACTGCCGGTGACACATCCCTACTGGGTTCCACGTCCTGCTCTTCCACCATGTGCTGGCTGGATCCCTGGAGCTCAAGCGTAATCTTGCGCAGGACATCTTTCCTGATATACTCTGTGGGGTGAAGCAGATCTGTGTCATCAGCTCCTGGGTGCTTCTTCTTCTTCTTCTGTCCTTTGCCAGAGGACACTTTGGAGGATAAGTGCCAAGCCAGCCGTGCTCTCTGGATGTTGCGGTGGTAGAAGCCACCCAGGGGGCGGCTGAGGAGAAAACATATAGACCAGATGAGTGGTGGGAAGACACCACTGTGTAGCATCTCCCCCGTGGGTTTAGAATGGTTTCTCCCTATTGCCGTTAGGCTAATTCTGTTATGGCAGTTGGTCAGTTGCTCCCCCCCCCTTCTTGACATAATCATGTCCTTCCAGAATGTTCCTCCAACCTCGATGCCCCATTGGCCTGGCCCCCTTCTCCCCTCCCCCGCTGTTCTCTGGTTGGCTCCCCCTGTATTGCCCCTCCCCTGTTGCCCCCCCGAACCCTGTCCCTCATGGCTGGTTCTCCCGTATAAAAGGTGATGCTCTTCCCTGTCTACTGTCCTTTTGTCCCTGGACCCTTCCGAGATCAATAAACTCGGGAACCCATACAAAGGACCCCTGTCGCCTTTTTTACTTGGTGTCCATCTGCTTTCTTTGAGGAGCGTGTGTGGCTACTATTTTGCCAGCAGGGCTGCAGCCTGCAGTAAGGATCACTGGGATCCTGCCAGGGGGACCGCCGAGTGCTGGCCAAGAGCCTCGGGCCAGGGGGCCTTTGGAGCACATGGGGGAGTGTGCTCCAAAGGAAGTGTTGCGTTTTGTAACCTTTTATTCTATATCTGGATACTCACTATTCTTGACAAAAGCCTACGCCACCTCTCTTGAGCCAGGCTTTTGATGACTGTAGGTGAAGGAAGGCTTTGGGCATGTCCTGCAGGTTTTCCTGCTCTTGTTGATCCCTCTGCACTTAGTTCCTGGTCCTGCTCCTCCTCTGGGTGTTCAAATATCTTCTGGAATGAAGCAGGGCCTTCTTAACCACCTCAGTCCAGACAAAGTCAGAGTAGTCCAGGAATGCCGGAGCATCAGTTGTTTGGCTGTGCACGGTGTGTCCTGGACTCTCTGTCCTGTCTGCTGAGGCTGGCATGGACTGGGCTGTGTCCAGCAGAACTGGGCTGTCGACTCTGGGGCTGTGCAGGACACGTCTCTGCCTCCTTGCCTCTTTTGCTCCCATTCCTTCATCTACACTTTTTCCCTGCCCCTGCCGTTCTAGTGTCTCCTCAGAGGGCTGCTGCATGACAAGCACAGCCTTCTTAACAGCCTCAGCACCTGTGTAGTCAGCTGCATTCAAGAAGATTGGCGCATCAGCCCTGGGACTCTGTGTCTCATGTACGCCCGTCTTTGTCCTGGCTGCAGTGGGTGTTACTGCCGGTGACACATCCCTACTGGGTTCCACATCCTGCTCTTCCACCATGTGCTGGCTGGATCCCTGGATCTCAGGTGTAGCCTTGCGCAGGACATCTTTCCTGATATACTCTGTGGGGTGAAGCAGATCTGTGTCATCAGCTCCTGGGGTCTTCTTCTTCTTCTTCTGTCCTTTGCCAGAGGGCACTTTGGAGGATAAGTGCCAAGCCAGCCGTGCTCTCTGGATGTTGCGGTGGTAGAAGCCACCCAGGGGGTGGCTGAGGAGAAAATATATAGACCAGATGACTGGTGGGAAGACACCACTGTGTAGCATCTCCCCCGTGGGTTTAGAATGGTTTCTCCCTATTGCCATTAGGCTAATTCTGTTATGGCAGTTGGTCAGTTGCTCCCCCCACCTCCTTGACATAATCATGTCCTTCCAGAATGTTCCTCCAACCTCGATGCCCCATTGGCCTGGCCCCCTTCTCCCCTCCCCCGCTGTTCTCTGGTTGGCTCCCCCTGTATTGCCCCTCCGCTGTTGCCCCCCCGAACCCTGTCCCTGATGGCTGGTTCTCCCGTATAAAAGGTGATGCTCTTCCCTGTCTGCTGTCCTTTTGTCCCTGGACCCTTCCGAGATCAATAAACTCGGGAAGCCATACAAAGGACCCCTGTCGCCTCTTTACTCGGTGTCCATTCTTTGAGGAGCGTCTGTGGCTACTATTTTGCCAGCAGGGCTGCAGCCTGCAGTAAGGATCACTGGGATCCTGCCAGGGGGACCGCCGAGTGCTGGCAAGAGCCTCGGGCCGGGGGCCCTTTGGAGCACATGGGGGAGTGCGCTACAAAGGAAGTGTTACGTTTTGTAACCTTTTATTATATATCTGGATACTCACTATTCTTGACAAAAGCCTACGCCACCTCTCTTGAGCCGGGCTTTTGATGACCACAGGTGCAGGAAGGTTTTTGGCATGTCCTGCAGGTTTTCCTGCTCTTGTCGATCCCACTGCACTTAGTTCCTGGTCCTGCTCCTCCTCTGGGTGTTCAAATGGCTTCTGGACCAGAAGCAGGGCCTTCTTAACCACCTCAGTCCAGACACAGTCAGAGTAGTCCAGGAATGCCGGAGCATCAGTTGTTTGGCTGTGCACGGTGTGTCCTGGACTCTCTGTCCTGTCTGCTGAGGCTGGCATGGACTGGGCTGTGTCCAGCAGAACTGGGCTGTCGACTCTGGGGCTGTGCAGGAGAATGCTCTGCCTCCTTGCCTCTTTTGTTCCCATTTCTTCATCTACACTTTGTCCCTGCCCCTGCCATTCTTGTGTCTCCTCAGAGGGCTGCTGGATGACAAGCACAGCCTTCTTAACAGCCTCAGCACCTGTGTAGTCAGCTGCATTCAAGAAGATTGGCGCATCAGCCCTGGGAGTCTGTGTCTCATGTTCGCCCCTCTTTGTCTTGGCTGCAGTGGGTGTTACTGCTGGTGACACATGCCTACTGGGTTGCATGTCCTGCTCTTCCACCATGTGCTGGCTGGATCACTGGAGCTCAAGCATAGCCTTGGGTAGGACATCTTTCCTAATATACTTTGCAGTGTCCAGCAGATCTGTGTCATCAGCGCTTGGGTGCTTCTTCTCCTTCTGTCCTGTGCTGATGACCGTAGGTGCAGGAAGGTTTTGGGCATGTCCTGCAGGTTTTTGTGCTTTTGTTGATCCCTCTGCACTTAGTTCCTGGTCCTGCTCCTCCTCTGTGTATTCAAATGGCTTCTGGACCAGAAGCAGGGCCTTCTTAACCACCTCAGTCCAGACAAAGTCAGAGTAGTCCAGGAATGCCGGAGCATCAGTTGTTTGGCTGTGCACGGTGTGTCCTGGACTCTCTGTCCTGTCTGCTGAGGCTGGCATGGACTGGGCTGTGTCCAGCAGAACTGGGCTGTCGACTCTGGGGCTGTGCAGGACAATGCTCTGCCTCCTTGTCTCTTTTGCTCCCATTTCCTCATGCTATACTTGTCCTTGCCCTGCCGTACTGTGTCTCCTCAGAGGGCTGCTGGATGAGCACACAGCCTTCTTAACAGCCTGCAGCACCTGTGTAGTCAGCTTGCATTCAAGAAGACGGTGCATCAGCCCTGGGGACTCTTGTGTCTCATGTACGCCCCTCTTTGTCTTTGCTGCAGTGGGTGTTACTGCTGGTGACACATGCTCTACTGGGTTCCACGTCCTCTGCTCTTCTACCTTCCGCTGGCTGGATTGGACCAAGCATAGCCTTGGGTAGCGACATCTTTGCTAATTATACTTTGGCAGTGTCCAGCAGATCTGTGTCATTAGCGCTTTGTTCTTCTTCTCCGCTTCTGTCCTGTGCTGATGACCATAGGTGCAGGAAGGCTTTGGGCATGTCCTGCAGGTTTTCCTGCCCTTGTCGTTCCCGCTGCACTTAGTTCCTGGTCCTGCTCCTCCTCTGGGTGTTCAAATGGCTTCTGGACCAGAAGCAGGGCCTTCTTAACCACCTCAGTCCAGACAAAGTCAGAGTAGTCCAGGAATGCCAGAGCATCAGTTGTTTGGCTGTGCACGGTGTGTCCTGGACTCTCTGTCCTGTCTGCTGAGGCTGGCATGGACTGGGCTGTGTCCAGCAGAACTGGGCTGTCGACTCTGGGGCTGTGCAGGACACGTCTCTGCCTCCTTGCCTCTTTTGATCCCATTTCTTCATCTACACTTTGTCCCCATTTCTGCCGTTCTTGTGTCTCCTCAGAGGGCCTCTGGATCACAAGCACAGCCTTCTTAACTGCCTCAGCACCTGTGTAGTCAGCTGCATTCAAGAAGATTGGCGCATCAGCCCTGGGACTCTGTGTCTCATGTACGCCCCTCTTTGTCCTGGCTGCAGTGGGTGTTATTACTGGTGACACATCCCTACTGGGTTCCACGTCCTGCTCTTCCACCATCTGCTGGCTGGATCCCTGGAGCTCAAGCGTAGCCTTGCGCAGGACATCTTTCCTGATATACTCTGTGGGGTGAAGCAGATCTGTGTCATCAGCTCCTGGGTGCTTCTTCTTCATCTTCTGTCCTTTGCCAGAGGACACTTTGGAGGAAAAGTGCCAAGCCAGCCGTGCTCTCTGGATGTTGCGGTGGTAGAAGCCACCCAGGGGGTGGCTGAGGAGAAAATATATAGACCAAATGAGTGGTGGGAAGACACCACTGTGTAGCATCTCCCCCGTGGGTTTAGAATGGTTTCTCCCTATTGCCGTTAGGCTAATTCTGTTATGGCAGTTGGTCAGTTGCTCCCCCACCCTCCTTGACATAATCATGTCCTTCCAGAATGTTCCTCCAACCTCGATGCCCCATTGGCCTGGCCCCCTTTTCCCTTCCCCCGCTGTTCTCTGGTTGGCTCCCCCTGTATTGCCCCTCTCCTGTTGCCCCCCCGAACCCTGGCCCTCATGGCTGGTTCTCCCGTATAAAAGGTGATGCTCTTCCCTGTCTGCTGTCCTTTTGTCCCTGGACCCTTCCGAGATCAATAAACTCGGGAACCCATACAAAGGACCCCTGTCGCCTCTTTACTCGGTGTCCATTCTTTGAGGAGCGTCTGTGGTTACTATTTTGCCAGCAGGGCTGCAGCCTGCAGTAAGGATCACTGGGATCCTGCCAGGGGGACCGCCGAGTGCTGGACAGAGCCTCGGGCCACGGGCCCTTTGGAGCACATGGGGGAGTGTGCTCCAAAGGAAGTGTTATGTTTTGTAAACTTTTATTCTATATCTGGATGCTCACTATTCTTGACAAAAGCCTACGCCACCTCTCTTGAGCCGGGCTTTTGATGGCCACATGCGCAGGAAGGTTTTTGGCATGTCCTGCAGGTTTTCCTGCACTTGTCGATCCCACTGCACTTAGTTCCTGGTCCTGCTCCTCCTCTGGGTGTTCAAATGGCTTCTGGACCAGAAGCAGGGCCTTCTTAACCACCTCAGTCCAGACAAAGTCAGAGTAGTCCAGGAATGCCAGAGCATCAGTTGTTTGGCTGTGCACGGTGTGTCCTGGACTCTCTGTCCTGTCTGCTGGGGCTGGCATGGACTGGGCTGTGTCCAGCAGAACTGGGCTGTCGACTCTGGGGCTGTGCAGGACACGTCTCTGCCTCCTTGCCTCTTTTGTTCCCATTTGTTCATCTACACTTTGTCCCTGCCCCTGCCATTCTTGTGTCTCCTCAGAGGGCTGCTGCATGACAAGCACAGCCTTCTTAACAGCCTCAGCACCTGTGTAGTCAGCTGCATTCAAGAAGATTGGCGCATCAGCCCTGGGACTCTGTGTCTCATGTACGCCCCCCCTTGTCCTGGCTGCAGTGGGTGTTACTGCTGGTGACACATCCCTACTGGGTTCCACATCCTGCTCTTCCACCATGTGCTGGCTGGATCCCTGGAGCTCAGGTGTAGCCTTGTGTAGGACATCTTTCCTGATATACTCTGTGGGATGAAGCAGATCTGTGTCATCAGCGCCTGGGTGCTTCTCCTTCTGTCCTGTGCTGATCACCATGGGTGCAGGAAAGCTTTGGGCATGTCCTGCAGGTTTTCCTGCTCTTGTTGATCCCTCTGCACTTTGTTCCTGGTCCTGCTCCTCCTCTGGGTGTTCAAATGGCTTCTGGACCAGAAGCAGGGCCTTCTTAACCACCTCAGTCCAGACAAAGTCAGAGTAGTCCAGGAATGACGGAGCATCAGTTGTTTGGCTGTGCACGGTGTGTCCTGGACTCTCTGTTCTGTCTGCTGGGGCTGGCATGGACTGGGCTGTGTCCAGCAGAACTGGGCTGTCAACTCTGGGGCTGTGCAGGACACGTCTCTGCCTCCTTGTCTCTTTTGCTCCCATTTGTTCATCTATACTTTGTCCATGCTCCTGGCGTTCTTGTGTCTCCTCAGAGGGCTGATGGATGACAAGCACAGCCTTCTTAACAGCCTCAGCACCTGTGTAGTCAGCTGCATTTAAGAAGAGTGGTGCATCAGCCCTGGGCCTCTGTGTCTCATGTACGCCCCTCTTTGTCCTGGCTACACTGGGTGTTACTGCCGGTGACACATCCCTACTGGGTTCCACGTCCTGCTCTTCCACCATGTGCTGGCTGGATCCCTGGAGCTCAAGCGTAGCCTTGCGCAGGACATCTTTCCTGATATACTCTGTGGGGTGAAGCAGATCTGTGTCATCAGCTCCTGGGTGCTTCTTCTTCTTCTTCTGCCCTTTGCCAGAGGACACTTTGGAGGATAAGTGACAAGCCAGCCGTGCTCTCTGGATGTTGCGGTGGTAGAAGACACCCAGGGGGTGGCTGAGGAGAAAATATATAGACCAGATGAGTGGTGGGAAGACACCACTGTGTAGCATCTCCTCCGTGGGTTTAGAATGGTTTCTCCCTATTGCCGTTAGGCTAATTCTGTTATGGCAGTTGGTCAGTTGCTCCCCCCCCTCCTTTACATAATCGTGTCCTTCCAGAATGTTCCTCCAACCTCGATGCCCCATTGGCCTGGCCCCCTTCTCCCCTCCCCCGCTGTTCTCTGGTTGGCTCCCCCTGTATTGCCCCTCCCCTGTTGCCCCCCAGAACCCTGTCCCTGATGGCTGGTTCTCCCGTATAAAAGGTGATGCTCTTCCCTGTCTGCTGTCCTTTTGTCCCTGGACCCTTCCGAGATCAATAAACTCAGGAACCCATACAAAGGACCCCTGTCGCCTTTTTTACTCGGTGTCCATCTGCTTTCTTTGAGGAGCGTCTGTGGCTACTATTTTGCCAGCAGGGCTGCAGCCTGCAGTAAGGATCACTGGGATCCTGCCAGGGGGACCGCCGAATGCTGGCCAAGAGCCTCGGGCCGGGGGCCCTTTGGAGCACATGGGGGAGTGCGCTCCAAAGGAAGTGTTGCGTTTTGTAACCTTTTATTCTATATCTGGATACTCACTATTCTTGACAAAAGCCTACGCCACCTCTCTTGAGCCGGGCTTTTGATGACCATAGGTGCAGGAAGGCTTTGGGCAGGTCGTGCAGGTTTTCCTGCTCTTGTCGATCCCTCTGCACTTTGTTCCTGGTCCTGCTCCTCCTCTGGGTATTCAAATGGCTTCTGGACCAGAAGCAGGGCCTTCTTAACCACCTCAGTCTGGACGAAGTCAGAGTAGTCCAGGAATGCCGGAGCATCAGTTGTTTGGCTGTGCACGGTGTGTCCTGGACTCTCTGTCCTGTCTGCTGAGGCTGGCATGGACTGGGCTGTGTCCAGCAGAACTGGGCTGTCGACTCTGGGGCTGTGCAGGACACGTCTCTGCCTCCTTGCCTCTTTTGTTCCCAGTTGTTCATCTACACTTTGTCCCTGCCCCTGCCATTCTTGTGTCTCCTCAGAGGGCTGCTGGATGACAAGCACAGCCTTCTTAACAGCCTCAGCACCTGTGTAGTCAGCTGCATTCAAGAAGAGTGGCGCATCAGCCCTGGGACTCTGTGTCTCATGTACGCCCCCCCTTGTCCTGGCTGCAGTGGGTGTTACTGCTGGTGACACATCCCTACTGGGTTCCACATCCTGCTCTTCCACCATGTGCTGGCTGGATCCCTGGAGCTCAAGCGTAGCCTTGTGTAGGACATCTTTCCTGATATACTCTGTGGGGTGAAGCAGATCTGTGTCATCAGCGCCTGGGTGCTTCTCCTTCTGTCCTGTGCTGATAACCATGGGTGCAGGAAAGCTTTGGGCATGTCCTGCAGGTTTTCCTGCTCTTGTTGATCCCTCTGCACTTTGTTCCTGGTCCTGCTCCTCCTCTGGGTGTTCAAATGGCCTCTGGACAAGAAGCAGAGCGCTCTTAACCACCTCAGTCTGGACGAAAACAGAGTAGTCCAGGAATGCCGGAGCATCAGTTGTTTGGCTGTGCACGGTGTGTCCTGGACTCTCTGTCCTGTCTGCTGAGGCTGGCATGGACTGGGCTGTGTCCAGCAGAACTGGGCTGTCGACTCTGGGGCTGTGCAGGACACGTCTCTGCCTCCTTGCCTCTTTTGCTCCCATTTCTTCATCTACACTTTGTCCCCAGTCCTGCTGCTCTTGTGTCCCTTCAGAGGGCTTATGGATCACAAGCACAGCCTTCTTAACAGCCTCAGCACCTGTGTAGTCAGCTGCATTCAAGAAGATTGGCGCATCAGCCCTGGGACTCTGTGTCTCATGTACGCCCCCCCTTGTCCTGGCTGCAGTGGGTGTTACTGCTGGTGACACATCCCTACTGGGTTGCATGTCCTGCTCTTCCACCATGTGCTGGCTGGATCCCTGGAGCTCAAGCATAGCCTTGTGTAGGACACCTTTCCTTACATACTCTGTGGGGTGAAGCAGATCTGTGTCATCAGCTCCTGGGTGCTTCTACTTCTTCTTCTGTCCTTTGCCAGAGGACATTTTGGAGGAAAAGTGCCAAGCCAGCCGTGCTCTCTGGATGCTCAGTATTCTTGACAAAACCTACGCCACCTCTCTTGAGCCGGGCTTTTGATGACCACAGGTGCAGGAAGGCTTTGGGCATGTCCTGCAGGTTTTTCTCCATTTGTTGATCCCTCTGCACTTAGTTCCTGGTCTTGCTCCTGCTCTGGGTGTTCAAATGGCTTCTGGACCAGAAGCAGGGCCTTCTTAACCACCTCAGTCCAGACAAAATCAGAGTAGTCCAGGAATGCCAGAGCATCAGTTGTTTGGCTGTGCACGGTGTGTCCTGGACTCTCTGTCCTGTCTGCTGAGGCTGGCATGGACTGGGCTGTGTCCAGCAGAACTGGGCTGTCGACTCTGGGGCTGTGCAGGACACGTCTCTGCCTCCTTGCCTCTTTTGCTCCCATTCCTTCATCTACACTTTGTCCCCATTCCTGCCGTTCTTGTGTCTCCTCAGAGGGCTGCTGCATGACAAGCACAGCCTTCTTAACAGCCTCAGCACCTGTGTAGTCAGCTGCATTCAAGAAGAGTGGCGCATCAGCCCTGCGACTCTGTGTCTCATGTACGCCCCTCTTTGTCCTGGCTGCAGTGGGTCTTACTGCTGCTGACACATCCCTACTGGGTTCCACGTCCTGCTCTTCCACCGTCTGCTGGCTGGATCCGTGGAGCTCAAGCGTAGCCTTGCGCAGGACATCTTTCCTGATATACTCTGTGGGGTGAAGCAGATCTGTGTCATCAGCGCCTGGGTGCTTCTTCTTCATCTTCTGTCCTTTGCCAGAGGACACTTTGGAGGATAAGTGACAAGCCAGCCGTGCTCTCTGGATGTTGCAGTGGTAGAAGCCACCCAGATGGTGGCTGAGGAGAAAATATATAGACCAGATGAGTGGAGGGAAGACACCACTGTGTAGCATCTCCCCCGTGGGTTTAGAATGGTTTCTCCCTATTGCCGTTAGGCTAATTCTGTTATGGCAGTTGGTCAGTTGCTCCCCCCCCCTCCTTGACATAATCATGTCCTTCCAGAATGTTCCTCCAACCTCGATGCCCCATTGGCCTGGCCCCCTTCTCCCCTCCCCCGCTGTTCTCTGGTTGGCTCCCCCTGTATTGCCCCTTTCCTGTTGCCCCCCAGAACCCTGTCCCTCATGGCTGGTTCTCCCGTATAAAAGGTGATGCTCTTCCCTGTCTGCTGTCCTTTTGTCCCTGGACCCTTCCGAGATCAATAAACTCGGGAACCCATACAAAGGACCCCTGTCGCCTCTTTACTCGGTGTCCATTCTTTGAGGAGTGTCTGTGGCTACTATTTTGCCAGCAGGGCTGCAGCCTGCAGTAAGGATCGCTGGGATCCTGCCAGGGGGACCGCCGAGTGCTGGCCAAGAGCCTCGGGCCAGGGGCCCTTTGGAGCACACGGGGGAGTGTGCTCCAAAGGAAGTGTTGCATTTTGTAACCTTTTATTCTATATCTGGATACTCACTATTCTTGACAAAAGCCTACGCCACCTCTCTTGAGCCAGGCTTTTGATGACTGTAGGTGAAGGAAGGCTTTGGGCATGTCCTGCAGGTTTTCCTGCTCTTGTTGATCCCTCTGCACTTAGTTCCTGGTCCTGCTCCTCCTCTGGGTGTTCAAATGGCTTCTGGACCAGAAGCAGGGCCTTCTTAACCACCTCAGTCCAGACAAAGTCAGAGTAGTCCAGGAATGCTGGAGCATCAGTTGTTTGGCTGTGCACGGTGTGTCCTGGACTCTCTGTTCTGTCTGCTGGGGCTGGCATGGACTGGGCTGTGTCCAGCAGAACTGGGCTGTCGACTCTGGGGCTGTGCAGGACACGTCTCTGCCTCCTTGCCTCTTTTGCTCCCATTTGTTCATCTACACTTTGTCCCTGCCCCTGCCGTTCTTGTGTCTCCTCAGAGGGCTGCTGGATGACAAGCACAGCCTTCTTAACAGCCTCAGCACCTGTGTAGTCAGCTGCATTCAAGAAGACCGGCGCATCAGCCCTGGGACTCTGTGTCTCATGTACGCCCCTCCTTGTCCTGACTGCAGTGGGTGTTACTGCTGGTGACACATCCCTACTGGGTTCCACATCCTGCTCTTCCACCATGTGCTGGCTGGATCCCTGGATCTCAGGTGTAGCCTTGTGTAGGACATCTTTCCTGATATACTCTGTGGGGTGAAGCAGATCTGTGTCATCAGCGCCTGGGTGCTTCTCCTTCTGTCCTGTGCTGATCACCATGGGTGCAGGAAAGCTTTGGGCATGTCCTGCAGGTTTTCCTGCTCTTGTTGATCCCTCTGCACTTTGTTCCTGGTCCTGCTCCTCCTCTGGGTGTTGAAATGGCTTCTGGACCAGAAGCAGGGCCTTCTTAACCACCTCAGTCCAGACAAAGTCAGAGTAGTCCAGGAATGCCGGAGCATCAGTTGTTTGGCTGTGCACGGTGTGTCCTGGACTCTCTGTCCTGTCTGCTGAGGCTGGCATGGACTGGGCTGTGTCCAGCAGAACTGGGCTGTCAACTCTGGGGCTGTGCAGGACACGTCTCTGCCTCCTTGTCTCTTTTGCTCCCATTTGTTCATCTATAGTTTGTCCATGCTCCTGGCGTACTTGTGTCTCCTCAGAGGGCTGATGGATGACAAGCACAGCCTTCTTAACAGCCTGAGCACCTGTGTAGTCAGCTGCATTCAAGAAGATTGGCGCATCAGCCCTGGGCCTGTGTGTCTCATGTACGCCCCTCTTTTGTCCTGGCTGCAGTGGGTGTTACTGCTGGTGACACATCCCTACTGGGTTCCACGTCCTGCTCTTCCACCATGTGCTGGCTGGATCCCTGGAGCTCAAGCGTAGCCTTGCGCAGGACATCTTTCCTGATATACTCTGTGGGGTGAAGCAGATCTGTGTCATCAGCTCCTGGGTGCTTCTTCT